>JASPKZ010002158.1:0-46823 GCA_030220185.1 Diploptera punctata | reverse complement strand
TCGGACATACCATATTGTACGTCCGGATTGGAAATTTCAACTCATACTAGCAGACACCAACCAGTGGTCTCTATATCGATGTCGTGGTTCTGTTGTCAACTGCATCAACCTGTTGGGACATTATCATAAGTAATGCCACGAGTGATTTCCAATTTATCTAGAGAATTTGGAAATCAAGGGTGGCATTTGTTAGGACTATTTAACGAATAAAATTAAGCTGTTTACTCACAAATCATTATTTAAATATAGTTATTTATGTATTTAATGTAAACGGCGATGTTTGAAAACAAATAAAAAATGTGAGGTTATGTTCATTCACTGCTGCTTGATCATATTATTTATTGCCAAATAAGATCGCAATATTGTAAGAGTGCACCCAAGTGGAGAAATAATGAAACACATCAAACTATATATTATAATCAACATTACGGGTTATTCATCTATTTTTTTAGTAAACAACTCAGTAAAATCAAGGAATCTTTTCATTATTTGCTACATTCAATGTATTTGTTGGAGAAAAATAATGCTTTGACCTGTTCAGAACACTAAAAAGGAGGAGCTTTCTTTATCACAAAAGCAGGAGCAGATAAAGAGAAATCGATAAAGAGCGAGGTGAAACACGACTGTGGTTGCTTGTAAATAAAAAATCATTGTTACGTGTTTGGTCATTGACTCCCATTAGGGGCATGAGTTAAATAGTCTTTCAAAATCACAACCCTGGAGTGCATGCATGATCACCAACTAATTTGGAAGCACTCTAGATATTTTCGTTTCTTATTTTATCTAATCTTAATGGATATAAAACATTTCACTTCTGCTGACTGCATTTTGTTCCAATCTCCCTCTCGCAGTTTCCAAGTTTCACAAGCATATAAAACAATGCTGGAACTGTTACAAACGCAGTAATGTAAACATACAGCCGACTGGATACATCAAAATACTCTTAGAAGCAAAATGGCTTTATATTTTAAACTGTATGAATGCTTAGATAATCCAGTGAGAATAATATTGCCCAGCGAGTCGGATCAAATATGGCGATTGGGCCCCTTAGTTCAAATTCTGGAGTTTGAACAACTGGAATATCTCCTGGATTCCTTTAGGCATTAGGGCAAGTGTCCCGCGCCGTAGCTGAGTGGTTAAGGCAAGAAGCCTTAGCACAGACCTACGGGACTTGCGCCGGTTCGAGTTTACATGGGCGAAGACATTTTCTCACGGGATTCCGGCCAGTATCGGACCAGTGCCTACCTAGCAACGTGAGGCATTTGGGTAGCTACAAAAGTAGGATGAGAAGACCAGCTATAACGGCTGGGGAACCTGACATGCTGACCACATGTCACACCTACACTGGCTGGATGATCGTATACCGCTGTGATTAACACATGTTGATGTGAGACCAGCTGCCGACTGGTTGGCCTGTCGCGCTTGGAGTTGAATTAGGGCTAGTATAATATTTCCAGCATCGAGCACACATTTCACCACATTATCCTGTTCTATCACTCCCACAGTTTGGTATAGTAGTAATGTGTCACTAAATGCAGTTCAAATCCCTTATAGTGAGACAGTAACAATTCTAGGAGTATTTATTGACAAAAACTTAAATTGGAATACACAAATAAACCATACATGCAAAACAGTCTTCTCAATAATACATTCATTAAATCGCGTAAGAAATTGTCTGCCATTCGCTCTAAGGAAAATGTTAGTAGAAACACTTGCAATGCCCCATTTTGATTATTGTGACACTCTTTTTACAGACTTAAATATTATTTACACTCAAAGACTTCAACGTGTTCATAATTCTTGCGCACGTTTTATTTGTGGTATTCGCAAATTTGACCATGTTACACCGTCCCTGGAACAATTATCGTGGCTTCGTCTAAGAGATCGTAGAACTGTCCATTCACTATCCCTTCTCTATAAAATACTTCACACATCATCGCCTAATTATTTATCACGCCGCTTCATCAGACTACCCGACACACATAATCTTGACACTCGATCCCATCAGCACATTGTCCTTTATATCCCGCCTCATCACACTGTATATTATTCATTATCTTTTACGGTCTTGCTTACCAAAACATGGAATTCCCTTCCCCCCTATGTCAGAGACTGTCAAACTATAACATCCTTCAAAAACAAATTAAAGAATTATTTAATAACAAACTAACTTATACACCTCACTGATAGTATTCTTTTAACAATTAATAAATTTAATTATCTATGAAAATAATATTAAAATTAACAAATATTTTCTTTTGTTTTGTTTTATATATTGTACAAACGTAAAATTAGTTTTCTATATCTCATTATTTTTCTTTGTTTTCATATACGTTAGACAGGGACAATTTAATATGTCTTGCTTGTACACATTTTATTATTAGTTTTAGTCTTAATTTTAACTAACATTAACTAGTTGCATTATAGATCGTAATATAATAGATATTATCTTTTTGATCAAATTTTTATTTAGTATTTAATATTAGAGTTAATTAAGATTGTTATATTCTGATGTAATATATGTTTGCCCTGGTGAGTGGTAGAGAAGGCCACATGGCCTTAACTCCACCAGGCTAAATAAATAAATCTAAATCTAATATAACCACAAGAGTAAAAATAAGTAATAGTTTAAAAAAACTAAAACATCACGCTTTATTAGGAAACCGAACTAAAAAATGAAAAATAATTTTAATTTCCAACACGCTTGGGATAAAATTAAAGTGGTCAACAAAAAAAAATCATCTCCAACACGTATAGAATAAAACTAGAGTTAACTACAAAAAAATAGTTTTACCATCAAATGCGTGGGGTGCTCTACATCAATTAATATATTTGTAAATAAACAGATATTGGTAAAAGTAAAGTCTCTAAGAAGAAAACGTAAAAACCATAAAAAGCACCCCACGCTTTTGATGGTACTTTTTTTTGTAGATAACTGTACTTTTATTCTAGATGTGTTGGAGATGATTTTTTTGTTGACTACTTTAATTTTATGCCAAACGTGTTGGAAATTGAAATTATTTTTCAGTTTTAGTACGGTTTTCTAATTAAGCGTGTTGTTTTAGTTTTTTAACTAGGGCCTATTATTTTTTTTATTTCTTAGTTTGGTTTTCTAATAAAACATGTTGTTTTAGTTTTTTTAAACTATTGTTTTTTTTTTAGTTTAATTGATTGTCATAAACCGGAATCCCATGCAAATTTAATTCCTTACGATATTTTTAGTGTCTAGGCACGAATATAATTATCTATTTTTAAAATTATTATTATCTAACATTATTATAATATTTTTTAAATATTTTAATATAGATAGATAGCTACAGTTAATCGTATTCTTCTCAAATTTTTGGATAAATTACAATGTGGTAAGTTTACAAAATTGTCATTAATATTTTACAGAATAAGATAAAAATGTAAATATCTTTAAATTCGATATTATTGTAGTATGTACTAAAAGCAATGCTCTTCTAAAAAAATACTCCGGGCCGGATTTGAACCAGCGACCTATGGATTACTGAAATGATATACAAATACAGTCCACCGCTCTACCAAACTGAACTAGCAGAGGACATGCCATTAATGTCTTACAACGAGGGACTAAAAAAGTCGATAAGTCCGCAACATATCATAACGATCTCTTATTTTTTGATGTTCTGATGATCCTGGCCAGGAGTCTTAGAGAAAAACAACCATTATGAAATTATTGTATTGTCATTGGTCGTTTCCAAAGTATACATAGTTTCAAGGCGATCCAATGTTGTTTAAGTGGGTTTAAAATCATGTTCAATACGTCTTCCGTTATAGAGACTAGACAGATACAGATCAAGCTAATATAAATGTCAACTTTTATAAGATTCATGATGTGTTCCGTGAAGGTTTAATTCAAAATTAATATAAAATTCTGGAAATATTCACCTGAAAGGTCCGTATCCTCAACTTAATTATCATTTGTAACTGTAGCGCTTTAGGGGACTTGTCCCGTCATCGGCAGGATTCAATTTTCAAAACGTGTTTCCATGAAGATTCTGGTAGAGGGGGTTTGGCCATGTATTGGGTTTTCGTTTTTCTTCATTATTGAAGAAAAATTCATAGATAAGCTCGTAAAAAAACAAAAAAGGAAGAACAACATAACCAACATAACTAAACTAAGAAAAAGAATCCTGACAAACAACAAGGAAACATGGATAACACTTACATACACAGGAAAAAAAGAAAGCGACAAAATTAGCCAATGCACTAAAGGAAAGCCGATTTGAAAAACTAAAAAAAATAGCATTACAGAACCAATAACAAAATTTAAACAACATAATAAAAACAATAACATTGAAAGAAAATAACATTTTCAAACAGCAAAGGAGTTATAAACTGACATGTAAGGACTGCAACAAATTTTATATAGGAAGGACAAAACAGGAGGTTTAACATCAGATTCAACGAACATTTTCGAGACTTCATTCACGCAAGAAGGGAAATCAAGCTATGCAAAACACGTTATCCAATGAAGGACATCGCAGTGTTAAATATTGAACACACCCTAACACCGTAATGCACAGAGAAAATAATCCAGCGCGAAGAAAAACGCTACTCGAAGAGATGGAAATCATGAATGAAAGCAGCTCACAACGACAGCCTGATGATAAACGCAAAAACGAACCCAATACATGCAACCCCCTCTACCAGATCTTCAGTGAACCACCAGTTTTGAATCCTGCCGGATGATGGGGACAAGCTCCCGAAAGCGCTACAGTTAAATAATGAAATTAAGTTTGAAGAGACGGACCTTTCAGGTGAAATATTCAGTTTTATAATTTTATATTAATAAAATGTGTTGTAAATATGCACCCTTCTGAATGACAACCAAAGATTCCAGACGCGATATAGTTTTTACATATTACCCATATATGTAAATAAGAATGAGACTCCCTCATATACAATTAATTAAGTTACAATTTATTGGCAAATGGTTGACATTTGGAAGCCTTCTGATGGAGATAATTTAACCATTTATATTTAAATTTGAAGTAGTATTTTATAAAAAGGACATATGTTTTCCTTCACTTTGCCTTTCTCATTAATTTCCCTCGGGGAAACGGCAGCTTCAGAGATTATGCGACGAGATACAGCGCTATCACCAAAGCTTTCTCTAGTTTTCTTCTTCATTATATATTTCTTCTCATCTTCTAGTTTTTAGCTTCATTTTCGCAAAATAAACCACCCCCTTCCTGTTAGGATTACTTCAACTCGCTCACCAACGAGATCCTATTTGCGCTCGCTTTCATAACAACGCTAATCATTCTGGCGTAAAGGTCAACGGAATTAAATTCATCAATAATAAATCCTTTATTCGATAGTTGTGGTTACTGGCCCTGTTCTTGTATGAGAGAAAAAGAGAGTAGAATACCGAAGTTTTATAGGCGTAATTCTTTTCTGAAAATGTTATTCACGTATTAACTACAGAAAGCTATAGCTCCGTGGTCCAAATTTTTGTACCCAAGCTGTTGAGAACAAAGATGCTCTCACGTAACGGTTTTGATTAAATCAGAGCCAGATATTAGCACATCAGGAATTTAGTAGTAACATAAGGACCTTTATTAGACTAAAAGTAAGATACATACAATGTTATGTAAAAATATGGATCGCACGGGCAGTAAGTTACGCCGTACGTGCGGTTGACAGTCTCGTTACAATAAGGTGAGAGTGTTTGGTACTAACTATAACTTAAAACAAAAAAAAGACGAACCCCACACAATATATAAAATTAGATAACATTACAAATTACATTATACATTATAACTTAGTTATGTAGAATTATTAAGAATTAATGGTATTGCAATTTGGGACATATTTATTTATTCATGAAAGTGTGTTGTTCTTTATTTTTCCGCGTGTTTGTCCAGAGATCTACCCCCGTTTATCCAATTTTCTGGGTTTACCAGTAACTCGTAGCAGCCAATATTTCACGATTTTGATTTAGAAATCTTTCCGGTACTAACTGACGCCTGCCAATATTCCAAATCGTTATGATTTTCCTAATCTATGTATCTCGTCTTCATAAGCTCCCGCACATTGGACATATTCGCATATCGTGATCGTCGCTAATTTTATTAAAATTTTCATGCCCCTAACCGGAACCAAGCAAGCCCTAATCGATGACATTTAATAATAGTCTAGAGACGTTCGAATGAAAAAAAAAAATAAATATTTGGTTTTTAACTCTGTGACAGTCACCTACATATTGGAACATGAGAGTTGCCGTTCTCAAGGGAAGCCTCTTTACAATTACGCCTACCCAGTACATTCATCCCTCTCTCGTAGACGCATAAGAGTACCAATCTAAGACTTAACAGTTTGTAGCATGTATTAACAATGTTAGTGTGTTTTTTTCAATCAATGTATTTTTACATGCATTTTTATATAGTTCTTTATTTTTAAAACGCTTTTTCTATTAGCTTGACCTGTATCTATCTATATATCTATGTTAACGGAATCTGTCAACGCGATGGTCACACAAAGTAAAATCATTTGGATTCGACTTGAAACATTTGCATACTTCGTAGAGGAACCCGTGAACAAATAACAATCAATTTCATAGTTATTTTCTAAAATCCTGGCCATAATCAAAGACAAGAAAAAATAAAAAAAAGTGTTTTTGTATCAATGTAACGGAATCTTTCAACGCGATTTTCACCCACTTAGAAACATTGGATCGACTTGAAACTTTGTATACTTGTAGAGGACCCGTGACAATACAATAATTTCATATTTATTTTCTAAAATCCTCACCATAATCATCAGAAAATAAAAAAAAGTGTTTTTGTATCAGTGTAACGGAATCTTTCAACGCGATTTTCACCCACTTAGAAACATTGGATCGTCTTGAAACTTTGTATACTTGTAGAGGACCCGTGACAATACAATAATTTCATATTTATTTTCTAAAATCCTGGCCAGAATCATCAGTAAATCAAAAAAAAGTGTCTTTTGTATCAATGTAATGGAATCTTTCAACACAATTTTCACCCACTTAGAAACATTGGAACGACTTGAAACTTTGTCTACTTGTAAAGGACCCGTGACAATACATTAATTTCATATTGTGTTTCTAAAATCCTGGCCAGAATCATCCGAAAATAAAAAAAAAAAATGAAAACTGGTATAATAGGTTGCGGACTTGTCGACTTTTAGTCAATCGTTGTAAGAGCTCAGTTGGTAGAGCGGTGAACTCTTAGTGGTATATAATTTCAATAATCCATAGGTCGCTGGTTCAAATCCGGCTGGGAGGATTTTTTTTTGTACAAGAATATTACTTTTAGCTCATACTACAATAGTATCGAATTTAAGAATATTTACATTTTTATCTTATTCTGTAAAATATTAAAACTAAAAAAAAAAAATAAATAATAGTTTTAAAAAAACTAAAACAACACACTTTATTAGAAAACTGAACTAAAAAATGAAAAATAATTTTAATTTCCAACACGCTTGGGATAAAATTAAAGTGGTCAACAAAAAACATCATCTCTAACACATCTAAAATAAAACTAGAGTTATCAACAAAACGAAAATAATTTTACCATCAAAAGCGTGGGGTGCTTTTTATGATTTTTACATTTTCTTCTTAGAGAGCTATACTTTTAACCAATATCTGTTTATTGTCAAATATATTAATTCATATAGAGCACCCCACGCTTTTGATGGTAAAATGATTTTCTTTTTGTTGATAACTCTAGTTTTATTCTAGATGTGTTGGAGATGATTTTTTTTGTTGACCACTTTAATTTTATCCAACCGTATTGGAAAGTAAAATTATTTTTCATTTTTTAGTTTTCTAATAAAGCGTGTTGTTTTAGTTTTTTAAAACTATTATTTATTATATTGTTCTTATTATTTTCAAAGACTGAAATCTAAATGTGTCGGCTCCGGAAGACTAGTGCCTTATGTTATTCATTATTTTGGATACCCCGTGCTGATGTCTGGCGTTGCCCGGGAATCTACTTATCCCGATCTTCTTGGCATCATTTAGCTGGGAGACAAAAGTAGTTATTCTGAGTTATCCCTAAAAGATGGATATATACTGTCGGGGACTGTTTTGTAGATTGTTTTTAGATATTCAATTCTTTGTACATTAATTTGGTGTATTTTTATGTTTAAGTAGCGTAAGCCATTTATGCGTCCAAAAAGCTACATCCTAGTACACAAATGTACCCTTGTTTCAGCTCCGACTCCATAGTACATACGATAATATGTTATACACGTTAATTGTCCCAGGAAAAATCTCTAAATGATGGTGAAACCCCCATTCAAATCGGTCAAGTTGTTTTTGAGTCCTTAAAGGACAAACATACTCACATTCATCTAAATACGTATATAAAAATTATGTGTCACGTTGTTTGTCCGCGATGGAATCCTAAACTACTGAACCGATTTTAATAAAATTTTGCACACTGTGTGCAGTTTGATCCAACTTGAGACTTAGGGTAGTATATAACTAAATTTATAGTCGCATTATTTTTTTATTGCAAATTATTTGTTTATTATTTAACAAAGTGTTATAATTATCTGTGGGTTCCATACGATTCTAACAGATGGCGGTGTAATTACCTGTGAGTTCCATACGATTCTAACAGATGGCGGTGTAAGTAATTTGGTAAGGTAATTGGTTTATTATTTAACAAAGAGAGATCCAGATGGCTGTGCTTTTTGTTGCAATCGCGAATTTGAATTGAATTACAAATATTGATTATTTCATAATTTAAGTGTGTTCAGTGTTTATTTTATTTTCAATATTATTAATTTCGTGTGTAAGTATTAGTTTTAAGTAATCTGGCTGAAAGACAGCAACTTAATTTAAATTTTTAACGTATACCTTAGCCACAGCAACGCGTGGCCGGGACTTCTAGTTTTTATATATAAAGATGATAGAGCGCATTCTTAGTAAATCTTTACTGTTAATACTGTGCTGCCACCTAACATTTTTTTGTTAGAAATTAAATAATAATTTGAGCATTATGCACCATTACATAGCATCATGATAAATTCAATCGCTGTTATTTTGATTTGTTTACAGTATAAGAAAAAATCATGTAGGATACAAAAAGACTGAAGAGAATATGATACTGTAAATCCCCAGTTAATCCAGTGTAACACATAGTTTCTGACGAATTTTATTTATTTTATTTAAGATTTATTTAGCCTGGTGGAGTTAAGGCCATGTGGCCTTCTCTTCCACTCACCAGGACAAACATATATTACATAAGAATATAACAATGTTAATTAACTCTAATATTAAACACTAAGTAAAAATTTGATCAAAAGATAATATCTATTATATTACGATCTATAATACAACCAGTTAATATTAGTTAAAATTAAGACTAAAACTAATAATAAAATGTATACAAGCAAGACATATTAAATTGTCCCTGTCTAGTGTATATAAAAACAGGAAAATAATGAGATATAGAAAACTAATTTTACGATTATACAATATTTAAAACAAAACAAATAAAAATATTTGTTATTCTTAATATTATTTACATAAATAATTAAATATATTAATATTGCTAAAAGAATACTATCAGTGGGGTGTATAAGTCAGTTTGTTATTAAATAATTCTTTAGTTTGTTTTTGAAGGATGTTATAGTTTGACAGTCTCTGACATAGGGTGGAAGGGAATTCCATGTTTTGGTAAGTGACACCGTAAAAGATAATGAATAATATACAGTGTGATGAGGCGGGATATAAAGGACAATGTGCTGATGGGATCGAGTGTCAAGATTATGTGTGTCGGATAGTCTGATGAAGCGGCGTGATAAATAATTAGGCGATGATGTGTGAAGTATTTTATAGAGAAGGGATAGGGAATGGACAGTTCTACGATCTCTTAGACGAAACCACGATAATTGTTCCAGGGACGGTGTAACATGGTCAAATTTGCGAATACCACAAATAAAACGTGCGCAAGAATTATGAACACGTTGAAGTCTTTGAGTGGAAATAATATTTAAGTCTGTAAAAAGAGTGTCACAATAATCAAAATGGGGCATTGCAAGTGTTTCTACTAACATTTTTCCTAAGGGCGAATGGCAAACAATTTCGTACACGATTTAATGAATGTATTATTGAGAAGACTGTTTTGCATGTATGGTTTATTTGTGTATTCCAATTTAAGTTTTTGTCAATAAATACTCCTAGAATTTTTACTGTCTCACTATAAGGGATTTGAACTCCGTTTAGTGACACATGCGAAACTGTGTTTAGGTTAATTGTAGATAATAGTCTCTGATGACCCATAATGATTGATTGTGACTTTGTAGGATTTAATTGCAGTCCATATTTAACTGTCCAAGTCATTAGTGAGTCAAGATCCTCGTTAATTTTGGCAACAGCGTCATTTAGTGAATATTTGTCTGTGTGGATGTAGATTTGCATGTCGTCTGCAAATAAATTATGTTTGCAATGCTTTAGGGAGTTAGATATGTCATTTATGTAGATTGAAAAAAGCAAAGGTCCAAGTACCGAACCCTGTGGAACCCCAGCTTTACGGAAGGACCAAGAAGAACATAATGTATGATTTCCTATAACAGATTGCTGGCGCTCATGAAGGTAGGAATTGAACCATTTCGTGGCACTATCAGAGAGTAAGAGGTTTTTAAGTTTATGCAACAATAGGTCCAAGTCTACCGTGTCGAATGCTTTACTAAAGTCCAGTAATGTAAGAATGGTAAGTTTTCGATTATCAGCAGCTTCGCGTATGTCTTCGCAAATATTTAGTAGAGCAGTATTTGTATTGTGTCCTGTCCTGAAGCCTGACTGAAATTGATCTAGAAGGTTGTAATCATTTAGGTATTCAGTCAGTTGTTTATGGACTAATCGTTCCAGAGCTTTTGAAAGAGTAGGTAAAATGCTAATGGGTCGAAAGTCGTTCGGGGTTGAGGGCGTTTTAACTTTAGGCAGTGGACGTACGAGGGCTTGTTTCCACAATGAGGGATATGTAGACGTTTGTAGTGAGGAGTTAAAAATATGAGTTATAGTAGGTAGTATAGCTTCGATTATTTTATTCAGTAAAGTAATATTTATACGGTCAGTTCCTTCTGCTTTGGTTTTTATTCGCATGATGGCTTTCTTTACGTCGTAGTCTGTAACATATGAGAAGTGGAAATGTTCTCTGTCGGGTTGATTTGTCAGTGATAATTCATTTATTGTTTGTTCTTTATCCTTTGGAGTAGTAGTTATACCTGTGAAGTGATTATTGAGTGTGTCCAGGGAACAGGTAATTTGTCTACCTGTGTGTCTTTTCTCCCAATTCCCATTCTATTCAAGTTTTTCCAGATTTCTGAAGTATTGGTATTTGTTAGGTTGTATAAATGTCTAAGTTTGGCGTTTCTTATAGCTTGATTTGTCTTGTTACGTAACTGTTTATATTGGAGTGAGACTTGTGTCTGTTTTGTTGAGTCTATATTTCTTATGTGCTGCGTCTCTATCAGTCATCAAGTTACGAATTGAAAGAGTCATCCAGGGTGCAGGGCGTCGTTTCACGAGTTTAGTTTTTGGTGGGGCATGTCTGTTGTATAATTGTAGTATAAAGTCATTTAGTGTCTCAACTTTTTCATCTACAGAATGCAGCGTCCATATTGAATGCCACGGCATCTGCATAGCTTCTTCAATTAGGGTTGCATTGTCTATATGTTTTAAGTCTCTATACGTAATAGTCTTTCGAGTCGGTTTAGGGCACTGCAGTGAATATGCTAAGAATATAATATCACGAATGGACACCAGAGGAATTTGTGCCGTCTGCAAACGACAAGAAGTCAGTTTGAGTTGACATTGCAGAGGATAGTTGTGTTCTTGACTCAACCCCGATAATTAGATTTGTTCTGCAACTACGACACGTAACGGGTTTCTCTTGAACTACACATTTAAGGGAAGATATTGCAGCTCGTCCCGAGGTATTGACAAACGCATTACCAGACATCAATCATAAAAACAGAAACACACATGAGAACGTACCAAACTTTTGTTATTGATAATCTAACCAAACTCTAAACGAAATAGAAAGGAGAATCACACAAGCATGGAAGAAATTCTGGGCTCTAAAGTTCATATTACTAGAAAAATACATCAGCCTAAAAATGAAATAAAAACAGTCATTGACATGTGTATACTACCCGTATTAACCCATTCAACTCATAACACGAGGTGCACTCGCTTAACACAGCCTGTAATATATTTTGTACATCCCTTGGCAGGGTAATCTGTTGTTAACATTCATGAACAGTAGAGGAATTTGTTTTGGCTTTTACACTTATTGTGATCTCAAGTACCGTTATCTTTTCTTCGTTCTGAATATCTCAATATAGACAATATAATTTACGGAGACTTATATCCGGTTTCTGGGAAAATGCACTGAGCAATTAAACCTGAAACGAATGGGTTAACTTACGGCTAGCAGACATGTTCATTAAGAAGAAAAGGAACATCGCAGCTAGAGATCTGCCAAAGAAAAATGGAGCGGAAGCTATTAAACATCACAAGAAGGGACCGCTTCAGCAACGAGGACATCCGCAAGATAACGAGGCTGAAACACGTAGCAACATCAGCAATAGGGTTGAAATGGAAATGGGGGGGGGGTCATGTGCTTCGAATGGATCCTAAAAAGTGGACTTATGCAGTGACTATGTGGGAACCCAGACTAGGGAAAAGGAAAGTGGGAAGACAAAAAGCGTTGGAGTGAAGTGTTTAAGTGTCATCTAGGAACATTGTGGACTAGAACAGCACAAGACAGACAAAGATGGAAGCAATCCATAAAAAGGCTGAAGTGAAGTGATAGTCCCAAGGGGTTGGCTAACCCAGAGATTTAACGGGGATGTAAGCCACCCTGCTGTCCGAAATGGGATGATTATGGGCTAATTCTAATATATATATATATATATATATATATATATATAGATCCGGATTCAAATCCCGTCCAGGCATTTATTTTTCTCATCATACCATATTAAGCTTGCATTGCTCAATGTTAAACATTTAATTATAACATCGATAAAGCGTCACTGCTATAAAGTAGAAATATTCTCTTTAATTTGCTTACTTGTTATAGTCAGCTGCTAGATGGCAGTGAAGACTGAGTTCTCGCGACATCTAGTAATAATGGAGAATATAATTAAGAAAAATGAATGCTCGAATTGGATTCGCCTGGTGGTGTAATGGATATCACACTGAGGTACAGACTCAGAGATCCGGGTTCGAATCCCGTCCAGGCATTTATTTTTCTTATCATACCATATATATATATATATATATATATATATATATATATATATGTTGCATTGCTCAATGTTAAATATTTAATTATAACATCGATAAAGCGTCACTGCTATAAAGTAAAAATGTTCTCTTTAATTTGTTTACTTGTTATTGTCAGCTACTAGATGGCAGTGAAGACCGAGTTCTCGCGACATCTAGTAATAATGGGGAATATAATACATATATAAGAAAAATAAATGTTTGAATTGGATTCGCCTGGTGGTGTAATGGATATCACACTGAGATACAGACTCAGAGATCCGGGTTCGAAACCCGTCCAGGCATTTATTTTTCTTATCATACCATATATATATATATATATATATATATATATATATATATATATATATATGTAAACATTGAAGCACTATAAATTTCAGTATTGGAATAGGCGGTTTGTCCTCCTGGAACGTAGATATTTTACTGATTTAGTGATTTTATTTCCGTTAGTAATGGATATCAAATTATGGAAATGGAGACTCGTTTAATCCCATTAAATTCATTCATTAGTCCAAATTATGATGAAGCTAACTAACTCACTGGCTCTATCGAGCCCGTTGTTTAAATTCTCAACTTGATTTGAATGAATCGCCTTTGTTAAATTTAAAGATTTTAATAAATTATTGTTGTATTGTTGCTTAGATCAGTTGGAACACAATTCATAATTTAACATGTCTGAAGAAGGTACAGTGTACCGAAACAGCTGTCACTGAATTATATCTTAATAAATATGAAAATCAAATAAAACTAAGTTTTATTTTTTCATCATCATCATCATCATGGATGTAGTACTACTGGCCGATAGCGAGGAGATACTAAAGGCCAACACGCACACAGTATTGAGTAACACTAAGAAATTAGGACTGGAAGTAAATATCAGTAAAACTAAATATATGGTCACACGTAGAAATGCATTATATAATGGAAATGGACAGCTAATGACAAATGAGGGAAATTTTGAGGAAGTGGCTGAATTCAAATACCTAGGAACAATAATCACAAATAGGAATGAGATGCACAAAGAAATTAAACATAGGCTCAATTCTGGAAATGCATGCTATTATGCATTGCAGAGACTTTTGATGTCCCAACTCCTTTCAAAAAACGTTAAGCTGAAAATATATAAAACTATTGTTCTACCAGTTATACTATATGGGTGCGAAACATGGACTCTTACTTTAAGGGAGGAAAGGAGATTACGAGTATTTGAGAATAAAGTTCTTAGGAAATTTTTGGACCAAAGAGAGATGAACAGACAGGTGAATGGAGAAGACTACATAACAATGAACTACATGGTCTTTATAGGAAGCCAGATATAATAAGAACAGTTAAGTCCCGTAGACTGCGATGGGCAGGACATGTTGCGCGTATGGGGAATGAAAGACGTGCATGGAAACTTCTTGTAGGAAAGCCAGAAGGAAAACGCCCAGTTGGTAGACCAAAAATGAGGTGGGAGAACAACATTAAATATGATTTGAGGGAAGTAGATTATACAGGGAATGATTGGAAAGCATTAGCTCAGGATAGGGATGTATGGAGAGCTTATGTCCGTGCGGCCATGAACCTACGGGTTCGATAGTGCCAGTGAGTAAGTAAGTAAGTAAGTATCATCATCATGGACAAATTCGATTTTAGGCCATGTAGCCTGTTCGGTAAACCTAGCGAAGATGGTCTTGATCTTTCCACCGATGTTTTGGTCTTCCTTGGTCCCTATGTCCAGTTGGGGTATATTGGAATGCCGATTTTGGAAGTCTATTTCTTGTCATTCACCTCAGATGATTTTTCCATTCTTGTTGGTGTCTTTCTATATCTTCATTTAAACTTGTTACTCCAAGTTTTCCTCTGATAATAGTGTTCCTTTGGTGATCCAGTCTATTAACTCCTAACAATGATCGTAAGAAGCGCATTTGGCTTACTTGAAGTTTATGAGAGTTTCTTTTATTTAAAATCCAAATTTCACTTCCGTATTTTAGAGCAGCTTTTGATGTGATGTTATGTAATCTTAGTTTTGTCTCTGTCCTCATCTGTTTACCAAAATGTCTTCGTATTACCCCATTCATTTTATTATATTTTTGTAATTTTGAATCAATGTCACTCTTATACTCTGCAAATACACTTCCTAAGTAAGAGAAATCTGACACTTGTTCTATAATTTTTCCATCAATCTCAATTTTCACCCGTTGTATGTTTTTTCCACACATTGCCATTGTTTTGGATTTTGAAGTGGAAATTTTCATATTATATTTGTTGGCAATTTTGAATAATTTTATATTAATAGTTTTATTTTTTTAATTAATAAAATGGATTTCCATCAAGTAACCACCAACTCAACTGATAATTATTTAGATGTTTTTATTTATTTAAGTTATATTAAATATTAGAAGAATTTTAAAATACAAAATTATTAACTTTAACTTTTATATTCAATATAATATTAAAATCCTGCTTTAGATTGTTTCCATGATTTTACTGTTAAGGTAGATACGTAATTATATACATTTTCTTCTTCTTCTTCTTCTTCTACTACAAGGTTTAGGCTATGCAGCCTGTTCCGGCGAAGTTAAAAGTGGAGTCCATCTTCTACGTGGTCGGCCAACATCTCTTGTTCCTCTGGGATTATACAGGAAGGTTCTTTTTTGTATTCTTTCATTGTTCATTCTCATTAAGTGTTCTGTCCATTTCTTATTATTTTCGCTGATTTTATCTTCAGTTTATATATATTTAATTCTTCTCGTATAGTTTCATTCCTTATTCTATCCGCTCTTGTGCATCCTTTCACATTACGTAAAAACAGCATTTCCGCAGTCTGTATCCTGCTTTTATCCCTTGATTTCATTATCCAATTTTCACTTCCATACAACAACAGAGGAACAGCCATTGTTTTATATAATTTAAGTTTCGTATCTTTCCTTGTTTTCCGACCTAAGGTTCTTTTTATGGTTCCACAAATAGCCTGAAATTTATTTACTTTATTTTCTATATCTTTATTTTCTCTATAAGTTATATCACATCATAAATATTGGAAATGTGATACTTGTTCTATTATTTTGTTATCCAGTACAATTTTTTATCTAATTCCATATTTACCAATAAATGCCATTACTTATACATTTTTAGCAGTTAGATGGGTTGTAGGGTTTGTAACAGTGGAGCACGTATTTGTAATTGAAGTGTCAGAGTGTGTGGGTGGACAAGTGCTGCTACTGTTATAAGTTATGTAAAACAGGTGCTGCAAACTTTTTGCTTGTTATGTGTTCCGTTCTCTTAATCCCAACCACTAATTAAGCTAATTATATACCGCACATCCACAATCTGCAGAGAATGTGAAGACGTACTGAGGGCAAACGGGCGTTGTTTTCAATTTAATTTATATTTTATTAAATCTGAAGATTGGCAAGAATATCAAAATAAAGTAAAGTAAAGTGATCCCACTACAGGCCTCAGGAGGCCCTTGGGGTAGTAGGAGGTTAAGGCTCCCACTTTTTCTAGACAATCGGCACTTTATGTCAGCCGGGTTGTCAGCCCTGCGTGACGGCCGCCTTTACCCCCAGAACAAGCGTCTGGTACTCATTTCGTTAGAGGCTGAGTCGACCCCAGGGCCATAGTGCCGCCAGAGGGTTTGGGTCAGTTTAAAAATCCTGACCCCAACGGGACTTGAAGCCTCGATCCTCCGGCTTGTAGCTCAGTGCCTTAACCACTACGCTACGGCGTGCCCCGAATAAGATAAAAAATAATACAATAAGAGAAATTATGAATGTAGAAAAGTATATTGTACAAGAGACTGAAGAAATCCAACTAAGATGGTATGGACTTTAGGGTTATAACTTTTTGGACTTTTGTAAAATAAAATATTTCCTGTGCAACGAATGGGTGAATTTTTGCTTAAAACCACTGAAAAAGGCCTTCATTTTACTGAGCTTTAAGAAGTTCCTCGGAGGAAGACGTATTGGATGTGCATCAACTGTCTATCCATCTCTTTGCTGGTCTTCCTCTTGTTCTTCTCCCGTCCATTGGTCTATCTTCTTTAGCTCTTTTTGTAAGCCGGTTTTCTTCCATTCTTTCTATATGACCCTTCCAATATTTTCGTCTATCTATAATAAATTTGGTTATGTCTTGAATATGACATTTTCTCCTAATTTCTGTGTTGTATATTTATCAAATAATGTTTCCCCTGAATAGTTCTTAAGATCTTCATTTCACATGTGCTTATTATTGTTTGGTTTTTGTTGATCAGCCCAAGTTTCTGCTCCATATATGATAACTGGTCGAACTATCGTTTGCATATGCGGGTTTTGCTTTCTATTGACTCATATTCTATTTCGAATAGTGAAAAAGCCGACATACATTTTACTAAAAGGCGTCTTATAACCGGTTTGAGAGTCTACAGCCACGGGCTCTATGACTTCACATCCATCCGAAGGAAACCATAATAAAAATTATTGTGCCCTTAGAAATTAATCGAAACCGGCCGCCAACTTGAGAATCTGTGACGAGTATTGAACCACAAGTTACATATAAGTATGTGGTACATCATCACCCTAAGGCGCGACAACTTCAAAAGTGAAAGAGGGAAATCCAACTAGAATCAACATATTGGAAGACCTGGAAATTATCAAGAAAATAGACAACAAGCTTTTAATAAATGAAAGCACTCCCAGACTAAACAACTCACTGTACGATATCGTCAGGAAGAAGCTTTAGTCACGACAACACCACATTAGGACCAGCAGCATGAAACATCAACCTGGATGCTGTAGCGAAGAATGAACTGCTGAAGATGGAACGGATGTTCTGAAAGGCCTACAGGCATAAAGATCACGTATTTCAAAAGTTGAGGACGACGGATTTTACCTAAGAAGGTATTTTAACTTATTTTATTTTATAATCCTCCTCCATGCCAATGTCTCTTGCCATATTCAAATTAGTCACTTTCATTTTTTTTAGATCGTCCATTGTGTCATCCTCCCATCTGATCTTCGGTCTTCCAACAGCTCTGCCTCCTATAGGTTTTCATTTGTAGAATTTTTTGACCAGTCTCTGATCATCCATTCTTATCAAATGTCCAAGCCAACCAATTCTGAGAGATCTTATACGGTTTACTATGTTCTGATTTTTTATTAATTTGTTTAGTTCGTTATTTGTTTTGATTCTCCAACAGTTATCAGTTCCTCTATTTGGTCCAAATATTCTTCTTAAATTGTTCTTTCAAAAATTAGTAATTTCTGTTTTATTGTTTCTGTTAGGACCTAAGTTTCAAGGATATAAATAAGCACTTGCATTTGTCCCGTTCTGAATACTATTTCTTTTTCTAGTTTGTTGAGTTTCTACATTTTCGTTTATTATGATTTCATATAGTTTCCATGAATATTCAAATTTAATAAAAAGATTAGGCCAAAATGAATTGAACAGACAGGTGAATGGAGAAAACTACATAATAATAATGAGCTACATGGTATACATAGGAAGCTAGATATAATTTTCATAGACTGAGAGGGCAGAACATGTGGCATGAATGAGGAATGAAAGAGGTGCATGGAAGCTTCTTGTAGGAAAACCAGAAGGAAAAAGTCCAGTTCGTGGACCAAGAATTAGGTGGGAGAATAACATTATCCATGATTTGAAGGAAGTAGACTTTACAGGTAAGCATTAGCTCAGGAAAGGGATGAATGCAGAGTTATGTCCGCGCGGCCATGAACCTATGGGTTCGATAGAGTGAAAGAGTTATTATAAGTTATATATTATAGGTGAAAGAGTTCATTCAGATATCAGCGTTTGAGACTGAAATTTGTTATTGATTCCAAGACTAACCTCCACACTTGAGTACAGGATATATATTTTTGTCTGGGACCTGTCCGACAACGTAATTCAGCAGGTCCATGCAGGTTCCACCCACAACCTTAGAGGTAGGTGCACCTTCCGGGAGAGAAGATCATTGACATATGTAGTTCTTAAATTCAGATATTTTTAATCGATATCCACGCGGTTGTCATTACAGTTCTGGTTTACTCTTGGCATGTGTACTTGTAATCTACATCTAAAGTTGGGGCGCATAGAAGGCAAGGTGATGATGTGCCAGGAGAGGCCTTTAACTGAATTTAACCCCTAATTACTCGCGCGGGGTAATTTTTTCCATTAGTTGAAAGACGCTACTATTTAGTGGCTATTTAACTGATGCCCCAAATGGGAGTCAATGACCAATCACATTTCAATGATTTCTGTTTTACAACCAATCAGAGTCGTGTTTCACGAAATATTTATCAGTGTTAAATTTACCATATTAAAGAAAGCTCCTCCTTTTTAATATTCTGAACCGGTCTGACCATTATTTTGCAGGGACTGAGCCTACGAGAAATACGGCTACCAGATTGTATATATAGTGCATAGATGTCAACACATAGCGCTTGAAGGAGTTAATATAAAAACATTTGTAGCAATTTATTATACCACCAAAAAAAGAAACCATTGTTTGCACTTTCTTAAATGTATTTTTTCCCAGGTAATAATCCAGAAAAATATAATTGTCATATTTACATCATACGACATCAGAAATGAATTAATATACAGTTTGATGTGTTTTATTTTTTCTCCACTAGAGAGCATTCTTACAATATTGCGTTCCTTTGGCAATAAATAGTATGATCTGGTTGCAGTGATAAACAAAAGAAGCAGATGAAGCGTACCTATTGTTTCTCATTTGTTTTCAAACATCACCGTTTACATTAAATATATAAATATTTTAAAATAGCTATAGTTAAATAATGATTTGTGAGTAAACAGCTTAATTGTATTCGTTAAATAGTCCTAACAAATGCCACTCTTGATTTCCAAATTCTCTAGATAAATTCACCCCTCACGTCACTCGTGGCATTACTTATGACTATTTAACTCATGCCCCAAATGGGAGTCAATGACCAATCACATTTCAATGATTTCTATTTTACAACCAATCAGAGTCGTGTTTCACCAAATATTTATCAGTGTTATAATTACCATATTAAAGAAAGCTCCTCCTTACAATATTGCGTTCCTTTGGCAATAAATAGTATGATCTGGTTGCAGTGATAAACAAAAGAAGCAGTAGAAGCGTACCTATAGTTTCTCATTTGTTTTCAAACATCGCCGTTTACATTAAATATATAAATATTTTAAATAACTATAGTTAAATAATGATTGTGAGTAAACAGCTTAATTTTATTCGTTAAATAGTCCTAACAAATGCCACTCTTGATTTCCAAATTCTCTAGATAAATTCACTCCTCACTTCGTGAGTCGTGAATTTATCGATAATTTGGAAATCACTCGTGGCATTACTTATGACAATTACATTTATGAGATTCCTTGGAACTCACCTATTCTCATATGACTCGTCCAGCACGTGTTTTAGTTGTATTTAGTTTCTTGGAATAGCTGACGTCCCGCGCCGTAGCCGAGCGGTTAAGGTAGGAAGCCTTGGCGCAGAGCTACGGACTTGCGCTGGTTCGAGTCTCCATGGGGGAAGAAATTTTCTCATGCTATTTCGGCCAGTATGGGACCGGTGCCCACCCAGCATCGTGAGGCAATTGGGTAGCTACAATAAGTAGCGGCTCCAGGTTGAGGAACCAGCTATAACGGCTGGGGGACTCGACATGCTAACCACATGTCACCCCTACACTGGCTGTTGATCATCTGCCTCTGTGATTGACACATGTGGATGTGAAGGGCCAGCAGCCGGCTGGTGAAAGGGCAACCGCTGAAAAGTGGAAAGACCCTCAATCGGAATCGGAATAGCTGACGACGCAATTATATTTATTTTATGTCATTATTACTGCCTGCGGATATTTTGTACCCCGTGCGCGGCTAGCATCTGTAGAGAGTTATTTTCTATTCTCATGCTTACAATTTGAAGTCTAAGAGTAAATATGAGTAGAAAGAGGAAAATATTGACAGAAGATGAAATTATAGAACTGTTGGAAGCATCAGATGGTACAATTGTTGGGGCATATTTTCTTCTTCATCAGACGAAGACAGTGATTATGATTCTAACTCTATACAAAGCGCTGGCCACTGACTAGTTTTTACTTCTTGTTGAATGTTGACGGCATCAATGCACACATTATTATACAAGAAAATGTGGGAAGAAAGATTGCTCGCCGCGATTTCTTAAAACACCTTGGTCGGAGTCTACTGGAAGCTATCTGAAGATAAGGGCAACCATAAACATTTTGCCAAAACCTCTTCAGGCGAAAATAAGACATCTCATAGGACCTGTGGAGCAAGCTGAACCACTGATCATCAGAAAAGGAGGGAGCTGGCACTTCTGTGCCAGGGCCAAAAAACCAGAAGACAACAAAGTGTTGCGGCAAGTCGATCTGCAAATCATGTGGTGGAGTCCTGTCCAGACAGCTTTTCTGTTGAGTGACGTGTGTATAGATGTTATTATTTTTAAAAAATCATTAAACTTTGTAATAATGTGATACAGTGTTATTAACTATGACTATTTAACTCATGCCCCAAACGGGAGTCAATGACCAATCACGTTTCAATGATTTCTGTTTTACAACCAATCACAGTCGTGTTTCACGAAATATTTATCAGTGTTATATTTACCATATTAAAGAAAGCTCCTCCTTTTTAATATTCTGAACAGGTCTGGCCATTATTTTGCAGTGACTCAGCCTATAAGAAATAGGGCTACCAGATTGCATATATAGTGCATAGATGTCAACACATAGCGCTTGAAGGAGTTAATATAAAAACATTTGTAGCAATTTATTATACCACTAAACAAAGAAACCATTGTTTGCACTTTCTTAAATGTATTTTTTCCCAGGTAATAATCCAGAAAAATATAATTGTCATATTTACATCATACGACATCAGAAATGAATTGATATACAGTTTGATGTGTTTTATTTTTTCTCCACTAGAGAGCATTCTTACAATATTGCGTTCCTTTGGCAATAAATAATATGATCTGGATGCAGTGATAAACAAAAGAAGCAGATGAAGCGTACCTATCGTTTCTCATTCGTTTTCAAACATCGCCGTTTACATTAAATATATAAATATTTTAAAATAACTATAGTTAAACAATGATTTGCGAGTAAACAGCTTAATTTTATTCGTTAAATAGTCCTAACAAATGCCACTCTTGATTTCCAAATTCTCTAGATAAATTCACGACTCACTTCGTGAGTCGTGAATTGCAAATCACTTGTAGCATTACTTATCTTATGATAAAGACTTGAAGGCAAACAAATACCCCGCGCGAGTCATCATGTAGGTTATGTATGCGCGAGTAATTAAGAGTAATAGCGGATTTGATTATGATGGGTTTCGGGGACCGTTTGGATTTTAAAGTTTCGTGACATATGTCTTACAGGTGAGGAAAACCCGCAAAAAATCTAACCCAAGAAACTTGTCCCAACCGGGGTCGACCCCGGGCCCGCTGCGTGACATAGCAGGACGCTACCTCGAGACCACAGAAATGGACTATTGTGTTATTAGTTTCTGTGATATGAATGCAGATGCGGTAATTCGAATTGTATGACGTTATTATACATAATTATTCCATTATCAAAATATCTGGAGGTAAAATGTTCGATTTGTTGGGTTAAATTCCAAGTAATAATGGCAATGTTAAGCGTGAGAGATGTTATCTGGAGGTCTGACATGTGGTGATGTTATCAAGTAGGTCAGGCAGAGCTCCATGGGATCTGCAGACAGACGAGATGGCGCCGCTGCAACTCCATTATTGATTGCATTTAGCCTCACCCGCGCCTCGCCATGCAACCACAGCCTTCCGATTTGTTTTCCATTTTATCAACGGCATTACAAAATAATAATAATAATAATAATAATAATAATAATAATAATAATAATAATAATAATAATATGGAACAGGTTTTTTAGTCAGAAGGAGGATCCTATCCGCTATCCGAGATATTAAGTTTGTTAGTGATAGGATATCATACATAATTCTAAAGGGTAAACGACATGATTTTATAATTGTAAATGTACATGCCCCCACAGAAGATAAAGATGACAAGATCAAGGATGAGTTCTATGAAGAATTAGAATGCTTATTTGATAGCCTTTCACGATATCATATGAAAATTGTCTTAGGAGATTTAAATGCAAAAGTGGGGCGGGAAGATATATTCAAACCAACAATAGGCAAATTCAGTCTTCATGAAGATAGTAACGACAACGGGGTTAGATTAGTCACATTTGCCACATCAAAGAATCTCATTGTTAAGAGCACAACATTTCAGCATAAGGATATTCATAAATACACCTGGACGTCCCCAGATGGAGAAACTCGGAACCAGATAGATCATGTATTAGTGAATAAACGCTGGCACAGTAGCATCATTGATATTAGATCAGTTAGAGGGACAGACTGCAATTCAGATCATCATCTGGTCAAGGTGAAAATCAGACAACGGCTATCGCTTATGAGAGGAACAAACGCTAAAGATGATTCTGTAAAATATGAATTAAAAAACTTGAAAAATGATGAAATGCGGCAAGTATACCAAATCAAAATTGCTAATAGATTTGAAGTACTGGAATCTTCAGATGACAATGTGGCAAACGAAGAAGAAACTGATATAAATAAAGAATGGGAGGCTATAAGAGATACTATTAAATTGTCAGCATCAGAAAGCATTGGTTGTTTAAAAAAGAGGCAAAACAAGAAATGGTTTGATGAGGAATGTGCTGACATTGTAAAGAAGAGAAAGCTAGCAAAATTGAAATGGTTACACGAGCCAAATGAGGTAAATTTAGAGCAATTGGGTAGTGTTAGACGGGAAACCACCAAGTTACTAAAGAGTAAGAAGAGGGAATATTTGAGAGAGAAGATTAATGATCTTGAAATGAATGCAAAAAATAGGAACATTAGAGAATTATATCAGGGAATTAGTATAGAGAAGAAAGGGTTTCAGGCTAGAACAAACATAATTCGGAATGAAAATGGGGATATGATTGCAGATTCCAAGAGTATATTAAATAGATGGAAAAGTTATTTTAATCAGCTATTAAATGTACATACAGAACAGGATATTGGGGAGGATAAGTTACAGACAGCAGAAATGCTAGTCGCAGAGCCAAGTGCATTAGAGGTTGAAATGGCAATTGAAAAATTGAAGATGTATAAAGCATCAGGTTCAGATGAGATCCCAGCAGAACTGATAAAATCAGGGGGAGAAAAATTGATGGACAAGATACGCTGGTTGCTTAGTATGATTTGGGAAAAAGAAGCTCTTCCAGATGAATGGAAGGAATCAATTATCGTACCAATTTATAAGAAAGGAGATAAAACTGATTGCAACAACTATAGGGGCATCTCATTACTTTCAACTTCGTACAAAATTCTAACAAATATATTAGTAAGCAGACTTACTCCCTATATTGATGACATTCTAGGAGATCATCAATGCGCATTTAGAAGAAACAGGTCTACAACAGATCAGATTTTTAGTATAAGACAGATTTTAGAAAAGAAATGGGAATATAATGGTACTGTACATCAACTATATGTAGACTTCAAAAAAGCATATGATTCAATTAAGAGGGAGAAGTTATATAGTATCCTGCTGGAGTTCGGAATTCCTAAAAAGTTAGTTAGACTTATACGAATGTGTCTAAATGGCTCAACGAGTAGGGTGCGTGTAGGCAAACAGTTTTCAGACACTTTTGAAATCCAGAATGGGTTGAAGCAAGGAGATGCACTATCTCCTCTACTATTTAATTTTGTACTAGAGCATGCCATTAAATCTTTAGAGAATGAGGAAGGCTTACAACTGAATGGTATTAATAAGCTGTTAGTTTATGCTGATGATGTAGTACTACTGGCTGATAGCGAGGGAGATACTGAAGGCCAACACGCACACACTATTGAGTAACACTAAGAAATTAGGACTGGAAGTAAATATCAGTAAAACTAAATATATGGTCACACGTAGAAATACATTATATAATGGAAATGGACAGCTAACGACAAATGAGGGAAATTTTGAGGAATTGGCTCAATTCAAATACCTAGGAACAATAATCACAAATAGGAATGAGATGCACAAAGAAATTAACATAGGCTCAATTCTGGAAATGCATGCTATTATGCATTGCAGAGACTTTTGATGTCCCAACTCCTTTCAAAAAACGTTAAGCTGAAAATATATAAAACTATTATTCTACCAGTTATATTATATGGGTGCGAAACATGGACTCTTACTTTAAGGGAGGAAAGGAGATTACGAGTATTTGAGAATAAAGTTCTTAGGAAAATTTTTGGACCAAAGAGAGATGAACAGACAGGTGAATGGAGAAGACTACATAACAATGAACTACATGGTCTTTATAGGAAGCCAGATATAATAAGAACAGTTAAGTCCCGTAGACTGCGATGGGCAGGACATGTTGCGCGTATGGGGAATGAAAGACATGCATGGAAACTTCTTGTAGGAAAGCCAGAAGGAAAACGCCCAGTTGGTAGACCAAGAATGAGGTGGGAGAACAACATTATCTGTGATTTGAGGGAAGTAGATTATACAGGGAATGATTGGAAAGCATTAGCTCAGGATAGGGATGTATGGAGAGCTTATGTCCGTGCGGCCATGAACCTACGGGTTCGATAGTGCCAGTGAGTAAGTAAGTAATAATAATAATAATAATAATAATAATAATAATAAACTCACAACACTTATAATAAAAGATGCATATCTTTACATACAAAATTACGACACTATAACACTGTAATTAAACCAGAGTGCCTCTATGGAGCAGAAACATTAATTTTGAACAGAAAAAAAAAGATATCGAAAATATAGTGAAAATAGAATGCAAAATTATAAGAAAAGTTTTAGGTCCACAAGTCATAGGCGAAGTAGAAGAAGAAAGGAAAACAAAAAATATATACAGACATTCATAGTGATATTAGAAAACGAAGGTTAAAATTGTATGGCCATATTAAACGAATGAACTCAAATAGGCTTACAAAACAGATAATGGAATTCTACGAAAACAGAAGTAAAGCTCCAGTGGATACTATGAAGTGGATTGATGAAGTCAAAAAATACTTAAAATTGGCAGGAATTACTAAAGAAGATATCCCAAACAGAGATATATTTAGAATTAAGGCGAATAAGTGGCAAGTTGAGCAAGAGGACAAACCGAAGTAAAAAATTGGAACAATTTGGACAGATGATAGAAAACAAGCTCATAGCAAAATAATGAAAGAAATTTGGGCTCAATTGAATACATACATAGATACCAGAACAACTGGATGAATGAGTTTCGAAAAGCCATGCTTCGTTATTGTCTAACAGAGAAGAGATCTCTGGGCCGTCCAAGGAAGCACTGGATGTAAAATTCATCAGAGATATCGTAACAGGCCTCTATAGGTTTAAGACTTGTATGGAAGAAGGAAAATATTATTATTATTATTTATTATTATTATTATTATTATTATTATTATTATTTATCATTATTATTATTATTATTATTATTATTATTATTATTATTATTATTATTATTATTATTATTATTATTATATTGGACGAATACGATAATTGTGTTTTGAAGGACATAAATTTAGAAAACAACAGTTTAAGTTTATAACGTGCGATGTGGGAGCCGACACCTAAGATTTGATACTTAGAAGATGAAAAGGGGTATATTAGAGGATTTGAAGATTTGTTATTATCTGGGAGTAAATATTAGATAAAGAGGATAAACAGACAGGGGGATATTAAGAAACAGAATAAATAAAAGGTAGAGCAATAACGACAATGATGAATGGAGTCTTATGGAACAGACATATAACCAGGAAAATAAGTTACAAATATATAATTCAATAGTGAGAAGTACTGTCACATATGGAGCTGAAGTTTGGAAATTCACAAAAACTTAAAACAAAAACTTATGTCGATGGAAATGGATTTCTTGAGGAGAGCAGCAAGATGTTCAAAATTAGACAAAATAAGAAATACTGTCATAAGAGAAAAACTGAATATTGGTTATTTAATAGTAGATTATATATGGTATAAGCAATTAATTGGTATGGGCACGTACGACGAATGCAAGAAGAAAGATTACCCAGGAAAACATTGGAATGGTGTCCACCTGGAAGAAGGAGGAGAGGAAGACCTCGAACTCGTGGATGCAGGAAATAAGAACTGGAATGAGAGCAAGGGGACTGGAGGACATGGATTGAATGGAGAGAGGCAAGTGGAGAAAAAAATAAAACTTTAGGCACAGAAAGATGTGTAAACATTAAAATTCTGTATATAAATATATAATAATAATAATAATAATAATAATAATAATAATAATATTATTATTATTATTATTATTATTATTATTATTATATTATTATTATTATTATTATTATTATTATTATTATTACTTTTGTTATACTTTTGTAGGCGTATAGAAGATGATCGTGAATTCAAAATAAACGATGCATTTAAACACGATGTATAGCTGCGGTAGTGTATTAACGGAACGTAAAATAACCTCAACGGCAGAGGTCTCTTTGCAAAATTTATGGGTAATTTTATAACCACATGTAAACTGTAACGCTAATGACCTGAGATGTTAGAAAGCGCCGTTAAGTAAGATATTACCTCTCTAACAACAAAGTTTAGCAGAGTGGATGAAAAAGACTGCATAACAGTGAGCTACTTGACCTTCATGAGAAATCAAATCCAATAAGAACAGTTTAAATACTGTAGACTCAATGCTCAGAACATAGAGCTCAAATGGCGAATGAAAGAATGCGAGGACATATAGCACAACTTTGGAATGAAAGAAGGGCATGAAAACTCCTGTAGGAAAACCATTGAAAAGCACTCTGTATGTAGACCTAGAATGAGGTGGGAGAATAGCATTAACCATGATATGAGAGAAGTAATTATATGAGCTCGGGATAGGGATGTGTGGAGAGCTTGTATCTGTGAGACTATGAACCTAGAGGTTCGATAGTGCTTCTGAGTTAATCAATATACATCTTATTGTAACTTTAAGGCCCAAAAGTAATCTGGCCATCATAATGGTATTCGCCATGTTTACTATGAATGTATGTCTGTGTGTGTGTGTGTGTGTGTGTGTGTGTGTGTGTGTTTGTTTCGCAGGAGGCCATGACATTGAGTTGATCACTAATTCGAAGAGTCCCTCCTTGTCCTTGTGTGGTCAAACAAGTATGTTATGGCCTACAGTTTAAAATGCCTCTACCGACAGGTCGCGCAAATGTAAGGCCCAAGTGGCTTGTAAAATGCACCTATACTCACTTACTTACTTGCTCACTGGCACTATCGAACCCGTAGGTTCATGGCCGCGCGGACATAAGCTCTCCATACATCCCTATCCTGAGCTAATGCTTTCCAATCATTCCCTGTATAATCTACTTCCCTCAAATCATAGTTAATGTTGTTCTCCCATCTCATTCTTGGTCTACCAACTGGGCATTTTCCCTCTGGCTTTCCTACAAGAAGCTTCCATGCAAGTCTTTCATTCCTCATACGTGCAACATGTCCTGCCCATCGCAGTCTACGAGACTTAACTGTTCTTATTATATCTGGCTTCCTATAAAGACCATGTAGTTCATTATTATGTAGTCTTCTCCACTCACCTATCTGTTCATCTCTCTTTGGTCCAAAAAATTTCCTAAGTACTTTATTCTCAAATATTGTAATCTCCTTTCATCCCTTAAAGTAAGAGCATTGCTGCCGATAGGGTTACCCATGCCGGACTGGTCGAAGGTGATAAGCCAGACGAAAAAAGTACCTTGGTCGAAAGAGTGACGATCTTTCACCGTAAAAATACAACCGTCAAGAAATGCGGACATGGGTTCAACTGGGGTAAAATTTTCCGGAAAATGCACCTATACGGTGAGAAATTAAACTAAGTTAAATGGATTGAAAAAAAATAGTTTCGTGTTATTATAATTAAGTAATATACACTGTTATTTGCGGATGATCAGATAATAATTGCTCAAGAATATGAAGACATGGAGATTATGTTCAGAAAATTATTGGACGAATACGATAACTGGGGTTTGAAATAAATTTAGAAAAAAAACATTTTATATGGGATGTGGAGCCGAAACCGAAGATTTGATATTAGAAGATCAAAAGGAGTATATTAGAGGATGTGAAGAATTTGAGTATCTGGGAGTAAAAGTAGATAAAGAGGAAAAGAAGAAATTGATATTAGGAACAGAATAAATAAAGGGAGAGCTATAACAGCAATGTTGAATGGAGTCTTATGGAACAGACATATAACCAGAAAAAATAAGTTACAAATATATAATCCAATAATGAGAAGTACTGTCACATATGGAGCTGAAGTTTGGAAATTCAACAAAAACTTAGAACAAAAAACTTATGTCGATGGAAATGGATTTCTTGAGGAGAGCAGCAAGATATTCAAAATTAGAGAAAAAAAAGAAAAGAAATACTGTCATACGAGAAAAAATGCATATTATATATTCAATAGTAGATTATATAAGATATATGGGCACGTACGACGAATGCAAGAAGAAAGATTACCCAGGAAATCATTGGAATGGTGTCTACTTGGAAGAAGAAGGAAAGGAAGACCTCGCAACTCGTGGATGCAAGAAATAAGAACTGGAATGAGAGCAAGAGGACTGGAGGGCATGGAGGATGGATAGAGACGAGCGGAGAAAAAAATAATAAACTTTAGGCACAAAAATATGTGTAAACATTAAAAATGTGTATATAAATTTTTAAAAAAGTGAATACTTTAATTAATGCTTGAAATCACTCTGTATCACCACATTCTCAGGCTACAAGTAGAGAACGGTGTTTGCTAAAGCACTGTGGTCATGTTCATTAGAGTTGGAACAAGGGAATTCGATAGAGTATGATCTGCATGCCTGAAAGCCATAATGTGCTTATTAGGAAAAGCGTCATCTGCATCTGACATATTCGACAGAAACATGACGTCAACAACAGTTTGTGAGAGCTCGGAAGTGACGTAAAACACAAACTACATAATTGAAATAAACATTTTTGAACAGGCCAAGTTTTCAATATTCCTATTACAAATTGTATGATTATGACAGATTTTTTTATGTCTCGCGACAGATGAAATCTCTTAAAAAGTATTCTTTATTTGATTTCTTAGAGAAATAGCTTTAATATTCCTTGTATGGAATTTTTATTCAATTAAACCACTTCGCTCAGTACTTTGAAATCGATGCCATCAGCGGAAAATCAAAATAGTGATTTCCTTTTATTATAATTAACACTTTTGAAATTCATATTAAAGCACCGTTGAGGTTATGTAATAAGATATTAATTATATAATTTTTACCTGGTAAGTCAGTCGTCCTCAACAAGTTATTAAACTTCAAGTTATTCTAATATGGAGGCCTTTCGAAAACAATGTTTCATCTTCTGCGTTTTAACTGGAACTGATCAGTTCAAACAATGTTTCATCTTCTGCGTTTTAACTGGAACTGATCAGTTCAAACAATGTTTCAGCTTCTGCGTTTTAACTGGAACTGATCAGTTCAAACAATGTTTCATCTTCTGCGTTTTAACTGGAACTGAACAGATCAAACAATGTTTCATCTTCTGCGTTTTAACTGGAACTGATCAGTTCAAACAATGTTCATCTTCAGCGTTTTAACTGGAACTGATCAGTTTCAAACATGTGTCTTCATCTTCTGCGTTTTAAACTGGAACTGATCAGTTCAAACAATGTTTCATCTGCGTTTTAACTGGAACTGATCAGTTCAAACAAAACGTTTCATCTTCTGGTTTTTTAACTGGAACTGATCAGTTCAAACTATGTTTCATCTTCTGCGTTTTAACTGGAACTGATCAGTTCAAACAATGTTCATCATCTTCTGCATTTTAACTGGAACTGATCAGTTCAAAACAACGTTTCATCTTCTGCGTTTTAACTGGAAATGATCAGTTCAAAAAATGTTTCACCTTCTGCGTTTTAACTGGAACTGATCAGTTCAAACTATGTTTCATCTTCTGCGTTTTTAACTGGAAATGATCAGTTCAAACAATGTTTTCATCATTCTGCGTTTTAACTGGAACTGAACAGATCAAACAACTTTTCATCTTCTGCGTTTTAACTGGAACTGATCAGTTCAAACAATGTTTCATTCTTCTGCGTTTTAACTGGAACTGATCAGTTCAAACAATGTTTCATCTTCTGCGTTTTAACTGGAACTGATCAGTTCAAAAAATGTTTCATCTTCGTCTGCGTTTTAACTGGAACTGATCAGTTCAAACAATGTTTCATCATCTGCGTTTTAACTGGAACTGATCAGTTCAAACAATGTTTCATCTTCTGCGTTTTAACTGGAACTGATCAGTTCAAACCAACGTTTCATCTTCTGCGTTTTAACTGGAACTGATCAGTTCAAACAATGTTTCATCATCTGCGTTTAAAACTGGAACTGATCAGTTCAAACAATGTTTCATCTTCTGCGTTTTAACTGGAACTGAACAGAGCAAACAACGTTTCATCTTTCTGCATTTTAACTGGAACTGATCAGTTCAACCAATGTTTCATCGTCTGCGTTTTAACTGGAACTGATCAGTTCAAACAATGTTTCAGCTTCTGCGTTTAAAACTGGAACTGATCAGTTCAAACATGTTTCATCATCTGCGTTTTAACTGGAACTGATCAGTTCAAACAACGTTTCATCTTCTGCGTTTTAACTGGAACTGATCAGTTCAAACTATGTTTTTCTTCTGCGTTTTTAACTGGAACTGATCATTTCAAACAATGTTGTCATCTTCTGCGTTTTTAACTGGAACTGATCAGTTCAAACAACGTTTCATCTACTGCGTTTTAACTGGAACTGATCATTTCAAAACTATGTTTCATCTTCTGCGTTTTTAACTGGAACTGATCAGTTCAAACAATGTTTTCATCATCTGCGTTTTAACTGGAACTGATCAGTTCAAACAACGTTTCATCTTCTGGCGTTTTAACTGGAAATGATCAGTTCAAACAACGTTTCATCTTCTGCGTTTTAACTGGAACTGATCATTTCAAACTATGTTTCATCTTCTGCTTTTTTAACTGGAACTGATCATTTCAAACAATGGTTCATCATCTTCGCGTTTTAACTGGAACTGATCAGTTCAAACAACGTTTCATCTTCTGCGTTTTAAACTGGAAATGATCAGTTCAACTATGTTTTCATTGTTCTCTCTGCGTTTTAACTGGAACTGATCATCTTCAAAACAATGTTTTCATATTCTGCGTTTTAACTGTAACTGATCAGTTCAAACAACGTTTCAATCTTCTGCGTTTTAATACTGGAAACTGATCAGTTCAAACAATTTTATCTTCTGCGTTTTAACTGGAAATGATCAGTTCAAACAATGTTTCATCTTCTGCGTTTTAACTGGAAACTGATCACTTCAAACAACGTTTCATCTTTCTGCGTTTAAACTGGAACTGATCACTTCAAACAATGTTTCATCTTCTGCGTTTTAACTGGAAATGAATCATTTCAAACAACGTTTCATCTTCTGCGTTTTAACTGGAACTGATCAGTTCAAACAACGTTTTTCATCTCTGCGTTTTAACTGGAATGATCAGTTTCAAACAAGTGTTCATCTCTCTGAGTTTTTGAACTGAAACTGATCAGTTCACACACAAACGGTTAATCTTCTGAGTTGTAAATGGAACTGATCAGTTCAAACCCAATGTTTCATCTTCCTGCGTTTTAACTGGAACTGATCAGTTCACACAATGTTTCATCTTCTGCGTTTTTAACTGGAACTGATCAGTTCAAACAATGTTTCATCTTCTGCGTTTTAAACTGGAAACTGATCAGTTCAAACAATGTTTCATCTTCTGCGTTTTAACTGGAACTGATCATTTCACACAATGTTTCATCTTCTGTTTGCGTTTTAACTGGAACTGATCATTTCAAACTATGTTTCATCTTCTGCGTTTTAACTGGAACTGATCATTTCAAACAATGTTTCATTCTTCTGCGTTTTAAACTGGAACTGATCAGTTCAAACTATGTTTCATCTTCTGCGTTTTAACTGGAACTGATCATTTCAAACAATGTTTCATCTTCTGCGTTTTAACTGGAACTGATCAGTTCAAACAATGTTTCATCTTCTGCGTTTTTAACTGGAACTGATCAGTTCAAACAATGTTTCATCTTCTGCGTTTTACTGGAACTGGAACTGATCAGTTCAAACAATGTTTCATCTTCTGCGTTTTAACTGGAACTGATCAGTTCAAACAACGTTTCATCTTCTGCGTTTTAACTGGAACTGATCAGTTCAAACAATGTTTCATCTTCTGCGTTTTAACTGGAACTGATCAGTTCAAACAATGTTTCATCTTCTGCGTTTTAACTGGAACTGATCAAGTTCAAACAATGTTTCATCTTCTGCATTTTAACTGGAACTGATCAGTTCAAACAATGTTTCATCATCTGCGTTTTAACTGGAACTGATCAGTTCAAACAATGTTTCATCTTCTGCGTTTTAACTGGAACTGATCAGTTCAAACAATGTTTCATCATCTGCGTTTTAACTGGAACTGATGATCAGTTCAAACAACGTTTCATCTTCTGCGTTTTAACTGGAACTGATCAGTTCAAACAATGTTTCATCTTCTGCGTTTTAACTGGAACTGATCATTTCAAACAATGTTTCATCTTCTGCGTTTTAACTGGAACTGATCAGTTCAAACAACGTTTCATCTACTGCGTTTTAACTGGAACTGATCATTTCAAACAATGTTTCATCTTCTGCGTTTTAACTGGAAATGATCAGTTCAAACAATGTTTCATCATCTGCGTTTTAACTGGAACTGATCAGTTCAAACAACGTTTCATCTTCTGCGTTTTAACTGGAAATGATCAGTTCAAAACAACGTTTCATCTTCTGCGTTTTAACTGGAACTGATCATTTCAAACTATGTTTCATCTTCTGCGTTTTAACTGGAACTGATCATTTCAAACAATGTTTCATCTTCTGCGTTTTAACTGGAACTGATCAGTTCAAACAATGTTTTCATCTTCTGCGTTTTAACTGGAACTGATCAGTTCAAACAATGTTTCATCTTCTGCGTTTTAACTGGAACTGATCAGTTCAAACAATGTTTCATCTTCTGCGTTTTAACTGTAACTGATCAGTTCAAACAACGTTTCATCTTCTGCGTTTTAACTGGAAATGATCAGTTCACACAATGTTTCATCTTCTGCGTTTTAACTGGAAATGATCAGTTCAAACAATGTTTCATCTTCTGCGTTTTAACTGGAACTGATCACTTCAAACAACGTTTCATCTTCTGCGTTTTAACTGGAACTGATCATTTCAAACAATGTTTCATCTTCTGCGTTTTAACTGGAACTGATCAGTTCAAACAATGTTTCATCTTCTGCGTTTTAACTGGAACTGATCAGTTCAAACAATGTTTCATCTTCTGCGTTTTAACTGGAACTGATCAGTTCACACAATTGTTTCATCTTCTGGCGTTTTAACTGGAACTGATCAGTTCACAACAATGTTTCTTCTTCTGCGTTTTAACTGGAACTGATCAGTTCAAACAATGTTTCATCTTCTGCGTTTTAACTGGAACTGATCAGTTCAACACAATGTTTCATCTTCTGCGTTTTAACTGGAACTGATCATTTCAAACTATGTTTCATCTTCTGCGTTTTAAACTGGAACTGATCATTTCAAACAATGTTTCATCTCTCTGCGTTTAAACTGGAACTGATCAGTTCAAACTATGTTTCATCTTCTGCGTTTTAACTGGAACTGATCATTTCAAACAATGTTTCATCTTCTGCGTTTTAACTGGAACTGATCAGTTCACACAATGTTTCATCTTCTGCGTTTTAACTGGAACTGATCAGTTCACACAATGTTTCATCTTCTGCGTTTTAACTGGAACTGATCAGTTCCAGTTAAAACGCAGAAAATGAAACATTGTTTTCGAAAGGCCTCCATATTAGAATAACTTGAAGTTTAACAACTTAATTGAGGACGATTGACTTACCAGGTAAAAAAATATAATTAACATTTTATTATGATTATACAGCAGCTATTTTACCAATTAATTGTCGTCGCAAGAACAACTCTAATATAAACAAAGCAGTAAAATTATTTCCAAATTGTAATCTCTCAGTAATTTTCAAATGAGAGTTGCGTTCAAATATCAATGAATAAAAATGTTATCTCTATACGTAAGGCTAATTGCGCAAAAGTACGAACAAACAAACAAACAAACAAACAATCATTTGTATATATTAGAGTACATCAGGAAATTATATGCCTATTGACGAGTAACCTAGTACAGACCCTTAGTACACTATGAATGTGCCCCAAACACTACCTGAAGTTGAAAAGTTCTGCCTCGTGAACACTGCCAACGACAATACACTACAAAAACACTGTCCTTTTACGAGAAATTCTAGTCACAAAGATTATGTGCGCAAGGTAACGAGAATTCATATTTCTCTTTGTTCTTAACACAAAAAATAAATTACCTCTAGGTCGGTACCCCAGTGTGTTATCCATTATACCACCAGGCGAATCCAATTCAAACACTTATTTTATTTTTTTACATATAAATTATATTCTCCATTATTACTAGATGTCGCGAGAACTTGGTCTTTATATATATATATATATATATATATATAGGCCTATATATATATATATATATATATCCATAGTAATTCAGCCCGAAAGCAGGTCCTTCACTGCAATCATAGCATGTTCATGCTATGCATGCAGCTTCCCGTTGCTTTCCACACCGGTGATGTTGATGATGATAATGATGCTGATGATGGTCATATGACTTCGGGAACCGTTTGGGTCTTAAAGTTTTTCTGACATTTGTCTTACAGGTGAGGAAAAACCCCGATAAAAACCTCACCAAGTAAACTGCCCCGACCGGGGATCGAACCCGGGCCCGCTGCGTGACAAGGCAGCACGCTACCTTGTGACCACAGCTGTGGACTATATATATATATAGGCCTATGTGTAATACAGTATAATATAGAAATAGTAATAGAAATAGTATAGTGTAATGTAACGTAATGTAATGTAATCTAATGTAATGTATTGTGGTGCGCGTGCGAAGCGCTGTGAGGTGCGCTGTGCGGTGCGAGGTGATGTGCGCGTTGAGGTGTGCGGTGCGTGGTGCGGTGGGAAGTGCGAGTGCGCGGTGCGTTGCGGTTCGCGGTGCGGTACGCGCTCCGGTGCAAGGTGCGGTGCGCGGTGAGGTGGGAGGTGCGAAGCGCGGTAAGGTGCGAGTTGCGGAGCGCGGTGAGGTGCGTTGCGTGTTGCGTTACGAGGTGCGGTGCGAGGTCCGATGCGCGGTGAGGTGCGCGGTGTTGTGCGGTGCGAGGTGCGTTGCGCGATAATGTAATGTAATGTAATATAATATATAATATATAATACATAATATTAATAATATAACATAGGCCTAATATATAATAGGCCTATTAATAATATATAATAATAATATACAATATATAATATTAATATATATAAACATATAATATTAATAATATATGATATATAATATTAATAACATATTATTAATAACATATGATATTAATAACATATGAATATTAATAACTATGATATTAATAACATATGATATTAATAACATATGATATTAATAACATATGATATTAATAACATATGATATTAATAACATATGATATTAATAACATATGATATTAATAACATATGATATTAATAACATATGATATTAATAACATATGATATTAATAACATATGATATTAATAACATATGATATTAATAACATATGATATTAATAACATATGATATTAATAACATATGATATTAATAACATATGATATTAATAACATATGATATTAATAACATATGATATTAAATATATAACCCGCGGGTGCGGTAGAGGCTGCGGTGCACGGAGCCGTGCGATGTGCGCTGTGCGGTGGGCTTTGCGGTGTGCGGTGAGGTGCGCGGTGCAGCGCGAGGTGAGGTACGCGGTGCGGTTCAAGGTGCGGTGCGAGGTGCGGTGCGCAGTTAGAGGCGCGTTCAGGTGCGCAGTGCGGTGCAAGGTGCGGTCCGCCGTGAGGTGCGCGTTAGGGTGCGAGGTGCAGTGCTAGGTGCAGTGCTAGATGCGGTAAGCTGTGTATGATGCGCGGTGCGCGGTGAGGGCGTGTGTTGCGGTTGCGAGGTGCGGAGCGGGGTAAGGTGCGCGGTGCGGTGCGAGGTGCTTGCGCGGTGCGGTTCGAGGTGCGGCTGCGCGGTGAGGTGCGTGTGTGTTGCGTTGCGAGGTGCGGTTGCGAGGTCCGATGCCCGGGAGGGGCGCGAGGTGGTGCGGGGCGAGGGGCGGGGCGCGAGAATGGAAGGGAAGGGAAGGAGAAGAGAAGAGAGGAAAGAAGACAGAGAAGAGAGAAGAGAAGAGAACAGAGAAGAGAGAAGAGGAAGAGAGGAAGACGAAGAAGATAGAAGACGAAGAAGAGATAAGACAAGAAGAGAGAAGACGAAGAAGAGAGAAGACGAAGAAGAGAGAAGAGGAAGAAGAGAGAATATATGAGAGTTAATAATCTAGTAATCTAGTAATTAATAGAGTTATATACTAATATATAAATATAATATAAGAAGATATACATGTTAAGAATAATAATATATAATGTTAATAATAATATTAAAATAAATAAAATTAAGAACATATTAAAATATATTAGATTATAATATTACAATATTAATAATATAAAATATTTAATATATAATATTAATAATATATAATATTTATAATATTAATAATATATCATATTAATAATATATAATATTAATAATATATAATATATAACCCGCGGGTGCGGTGCAGGCTGCGGTGCGCGGCGCGGTGCGATGAGCTCGTGGGCTTTGCGGTGTGCGGTGAGGTGCGCGGTGCGATGCGAGATGCGATGTGCAGTAAGTTGCGCGATACGGTGCGAGGTGCGGTACGCGGTAATAGTCGCGTTGCGGTGCGCGGTGCGGTGCAAGGTGCGGTCCGGCGTGAGGTGCGCCTTGGGGTGCGCGGTGCGTGCAGTGCGCGGTAAGGTGCGCGGTGCGGTGCGAGGTACTGATGGGCGTGGTTGCGGTGCGAGTGAGGTGCGCGGAGAAAATGCGCGGTGGCGTTGCGTGGGTAAGGAGCGCGGTGCGGTGCGAGGTGTTTTGCGCGGTAAGGTGCGCGGTGTGCGGTGCGGAAGTGAGGTGCGCGGTAAGATACGCGGTGCGGTGCGAGGTGTGGTGCGCGGTAAGGTGCGCGGTGCGGTCCGCGGTGAGGTGCGTTGCGTGTTGCGGTGCGAGGTCCGATGCGCGGTGCTGAGGTGCTGTGCGAGGTGCGTTGCGCGATAATGTAATGTAAGTATAAATATAATATATAATAGTAAAGATAATTACATAAGATTACTAATATATATATATAATATTAATTATTATATAATTATATAATATAATATAGGCCTAATATATAATATTAAAATATAATAATATATATAATAATATATATTATATTAAAAATATATAATATTAACAATATATTAATTATTAACAATATATAATATTATAAATATATAATATTGATAATATATAATATTAATAATATATAATATTAATAATTTATAATATTATAATTTATAATATAAAATAATTTCTAATATAAATAATATAGAATATTGATAATATAATATTGATAATATATAAGATTGATAATATATAATATTGATAATATATAATATTGATAATATATAATATTGATAATATATAATATATGATAATATATAATATTGATAATATATAATATTGATAATATTAATATTGATAATATATAATATTGATAATATATAATATGATAATATATAATATTGATAATATATTAATATTGATAATATATAATATTGATTAATATATAATATTGATTAATAATTATATAATATTGTAATATATAATATTGATAATATATAATATTGATAATATATAAATTGATAATATATAATATTGATAATATATAATATTGATAATATATAATATTGATAATATATAATATTGATAATATATAATATTGATAATATATAATATGATAATATATAATATTGATAATATATAATATTGATAATATATAATATTGATAATATATAATATTGATAATATATAATATTGATAATATATAATATTGATAATATATAATATTGATAATATATAATATTGATAATATATAATATTGATAATATATATATTGATAATATATAATATTGATAATATATAATATTGATAATATATAATATTGATAATATATAATATTGATAATATATAATATTGATAAATATATAATATTGATAATATATAATATTGATAATATATAATATTGGTAATATATATATTGATAATATATAATATTGATAATATTTAATATTGGTAATATATAATATTGGCAATATATAATATTGATAATATATAATATTGGTAATAATAATATTGGCAATATATAATATTGGTAATATATAATATTGGTAATATATAATATTGGTAATATTTAATATTGGCAATATATAATATTGATAATATAAATATTGATAATATATAATATTGATAATATATAATATTGATAATATATAATATTGATAATATATAATATTGATAATATATAATATTGATAATATATAATATTGATAATATATAATATTGATAAATATAATATTGATAATATATAATATTGATAATATATAATATTGATAAATATAATATTGATAATATATAATATTGATAATATATAATATTGATAATATATAATATTGATAATATATAATATTGATAATATATAATATTGATAATATATAATATTGATAATATATAATATTGATAATATATAATATTGATAATATATAATATTGATAATATATAATATTGATAATATATAATATTGATAATATATAATATTGATAATATATAATATTGATAATATATAATATTGATAATATATAATATTGATAATATATAATATTGATAATATATAATATTGATAATATATAATATTAATAATATATAATATATAACCCGCAGGTGCGGTGCAGGCTGCGGTGCGCGGCGCGGTGCGCGTTAAGTTGCGCGATGCGGTGCGAGATGCGGCGCGCGGTAAGTGGCGCGTTGCGGTGCGGTGCAAGGTGCGGTCCGCCGTGAGGTGCGCGTTGGTGTGCGCGGTGCAGTGCTAGATGCGGTGCGCGGTAAGGTGCGAGGTGCGGTGCGAGGGGCGGTGCGCGGTAAGGTGCGCGGTGCGGTGCGAGTGCATTGCGCGGTGCGGTGCGGTGCGAGGTGAGGTGCGCGGTGTGATGCGAGGTGCGGTGCGAAGTAAGGTTCGCGGTGCGGTGCGAGGTGACGTGCGCAGTAAGGTGCGCGGTAAGGTGCGAGGTGCGGTACGCGGTGAGTGCGTTGCGTGTTGCGTTGCGAGGTGCGGTGCGAGGTCCGATGCCCGGTGAGGTGCGCGGTGTTGTGCGGTGCGACATGCGATAATGTAATGTAATGTAATATAATGTAATATATAATATAATACATAATATTAATAATATAATATAATATATAATATTAATAATATAATATAATATAATATATTATATTAATAATATATAATATATAATACTAATCATATATAATATATTATATTAATAATATAAATATATAATATTAATAATATATAATATATATACTTAATAATGTATAATATATAATGTTAATAATATATCATATATAATATTAATAATATATTAGATGATTGAGAATATGGCGACTGTGTATGGTTGTGTGTGTTTAAAGCTCCGTCAGATAGTGAGAAAATAGTGGTTATAACTGTACGTATTGAGTATTGAAGTAGTACATATTGTAAAGTTTTCAATTGTATTTATTCTTAGATAAGATTCTGAACTATAGTCCAATTACTTTAAGTTTTAGTTAAGATATTATAATATTACTTTTTGCGGGAAAGGAACAAAGCACTTGCAAAGGACTGCGCACGACAGCCATATTAAAGGTCACTGCATACTAGATCACCCGTCTACTACCATGGTAGTTGAGGGTTCCTCCTAGAGCCATAGCTGTTCAACACCGCAGTGGTCGCGACTCTCCAGAGAGCGCAGAGCAAAGGTAATAAGAACAAGATGGCCAGCGCACCTAGCGATGATATTGAAAACCAAGATGAAAACGAAATCGAGAATTGTTTCAACATACTTCTTGGAGTAAACGATAAAAGCTCAAAACTTCGAAAGGACTTAAAGGAAGATATAACAAACACTGTAAGCAAACTCAGGGAAATCTACAATAGGCTAATGAACAAGTTATCACAAAAGGATAAAATTATCAAAGAATCAGAAGAGCACCATGTACCTCAGGCGAAATGTCACCAACAGGCGGCAATAGATACCAACAGAAATATGCAGCTCTACTCAGAAGTATTGAACAATAAACACCGTACAGATGCTACAAAACAGTTCAACATTGTAGTCAAATCAAAAAATAACCAAACATCTGAGTATATCAAAACAACAATAAAATCTAAAATGAACCCTACTGAAATGAAGGTTGGAGTGAGTACTTTCAAATCTCTCAGGAACGGCAACTTACTCATTCAGACAGGAAACAAAAGAGACATGGAAACAATCTGTAGCAATATTAATCAAAGATGTGGAAACGAACTGGAAGCTAACGGAACAAAACTAAGAAATCCCCGACTAATAGCCTATAACGTACCAGAAGAGATGAGCCTGGACAACATTAAAGAAGCAATAATAGAGCAAAATAGTGAATTAAACCTTGGACAGAATGATGTTGAACCTAAATTTACATTCAAGGACAAAAAGAAAAACACAAATTTAGTCATGGAAGTTACGTCAGAAACTCGAAAGAAACTTCTAGAGAAGAAAATTAAAATAGGATGGAACGTGTGCAACAATGCAGATTATATAAAAATAAACAGGTGCTTCAAGTGCAACAAATACAATCACCGAGCACAGGACTGCAGAGGAGATTTAACATGCCCACACTGCGCAGGAAACCACAAAATTCAAGAATGCTCAGCGACAAGAGCCGAGTTTAGGTGTATTAACTGCATCAATTTCAACAAATTCAACAAACAACAACCAGCTGATGAAAACCATTCATCACTGGACAAAGATTGCGGCTGCTACAAAACAGCATTAAGGAAGTTTATTCAATATATTGACTTCTAATATGGATAAACGCCCTATATCCGCAGGAAGTAAGAAAATCCCTGAACACATGAAATGCTTGCAACTTAACGCACAACATTCTCGAACTGCTACAAACAACCTAGTCCAACTCATCAATGAAAAAAAATTAGACATTACATTCATCCAAGAACCGTATGTAATCCAGAACAGAATCGCAGGAATACCGAAAACATTTCGAATCTTCGCACAAGGTAATGGCAGGAAGAGAGCAGCCATTATAGTGAACAATCCCGCACTGGACATACTAATGATTGAACAATTATCAGATGAAGACTGTGTTGTAATAGAAGTTCGAACTGATAAATCAAAAGTCTACCTCGTGAGCATGTATTGTGATTCCGAGATAGATATGAAAACTACCATACATAAAATGGAATTGATAAAGAACCACGTCAATGGAACTGGTCTTCTCATGGCAATCGATTCAAACGCCAGGAGTGAAATATGGTACGATACAGTCACAAACAAACGAGGACAGTTGCTAGAAGAATACCTAACGACTAGTGGCCTCCTCATCCTCAATGAGAACAATGGACTACCCACATTCGAATCCACTAGAGGCCGAAGCAATATTGACCTAACAATTTCAAATCCCGGTTTAGGCCATAGGGTAACAGAATGGAAATCCGATGAGGAAGAAAGCTGCGCAGACCACAAGGCCATCAGTTTCAACCTTACGACAACCAACCAAAGAATGCACAGTGATCGCTACAATAATCATCACACAGGCATAAGGTACATCATCAAGGAAAGTGATTTTTCAGAATTTGAAGCTAGCATCAAAAGAGAAATCATATCCACGTTCGAAACCCGAAAACGACGGCACAGACTTGAAAGCCCTTGACAGGGAATTAAACGACAAAGCAAAGAGAGCAACGGACACAGAACTTACAATTGAAAAGCTTGAAAGTTGTGTGACGGCCGCATGCAAAGCAGCCTTTCGCTACTCCTTAAAGAAAAACAAACCATCGGAAGGGAGGACTGTCCCATGGTGGAATACAAACCTAAAGATACAGCGGAACAAGGTCAACGCTCTAAGACGTCGATTCCAAAGAACGTGCAACGATGAAGCCCTAAGAGCACTCAGGAAAACACAATATCAAGAAGAGAAAAGACAGTACCAAAATAACATCCAACGGGAAAAAATCAACTCCTGGAAAAACTTTTGTACAACTGAAGGTCCAAATCCATGGAACACTGCTTATAAAATTGCAGCAGGAAAACTCAGATCTAAAACAATAATGACAACAATTCAGAAACCTGATGGAACTTACACAACTGACCTGGATGACACCCTAAAAACTATGTTGGATCATTTTGTACCAGACGATAACGCCCAGGAAGATACTTTACACCAAAAGAAAATCAGACGACTAGCGATGGAACACTCAGCAACAGAAGATGACAAACACTTTACTCCAGAAGAAATCCTGCATGCGCTCAAAACCTTTGATCCCAAGAAGAGCCCTGGAGAAGATGGCTTAACCAGCCAGATTCTTCTGAAAGTATTTAACCTCTTCCCACTGTTCGTAACAGCAATATATAACAACTGTTTAAATAAAGGGAGTTTTCCCAAGCAATGGAAAACATCAATCATTATTCCAATAATTAAACCAGGAAAAGAGAACATCAAACAAGTTACAAAATATCGACCAATAAGCTTGATAAATATGGGAGGAAAGGTCCTTGAGAAGCTATTGATTGATAGGATTCAACATCGGCTGTACACCAATGCTCTACTCTGTGACAACCAATACGGATTTATGCCACAAAAGGGTACGGTAGACGCGGTGATGGCGGCAGTTCAGTTCATTGAGGAAAATCTCCTGAAGAAAAACTGTGTTGTTGCTGTCAGTCTGGACGTTCGCGGAGCATTCGATGCTGCCTGGTGGCCCAGAATCCTACTTAATTTAAAAGAGCTTGGATGCCCCAATAACCTGTTTAATGTAACTAAAAGCTACTTCACAGACAGAACTGCCACACTACAAACAAATACTTGCAAAATAACAAAAGAAGTGAGTAAGGGCTGTCCACAAGGGTCCTGCTGCGGGCCGGGCTTTTGGAATGTGATGTACAATTCTCTGCTCAGCCAGGAATTCTCCATACATTCCAAAATTATTGCTTTCGCGGACGACCTTCTAGTTCTCACTCAAGGCAGCAGCAATAAGGAAGCTGAAAACTTAGCAAATTCTGACGTTAAGAAAATTTAAACTTGGGGAAAAAAAAACAAAGTCGAGTTTAATGACAGCAAATCAAAAGTTCTGCTAATGACACGGAGAAGAAAATCTGGCAAAGAACCTATTAATATCTACTTAAATCACAGGAAACTTACACAAACAACAGAACTAAAATATTTAGGTATATTTTTGGATCAAAAGCTCAATTTCAATAAGCATATAGATTATATATCCGGGAAGTCACTTCTTCTAACAAATATGCTGAGCAAAACAGCACAACTGCAATGGGGTCTAGGCCGCAAAGCTCTAAGAACTATTTACAATGGTACAATCGTACCTATTCTAACATATGGATCACCAGTCTGGGAACATGCCATAAGTAAGCAGAAGAACTTACACAAACTGCAAAGAGTTCAGAGATTAATAAACGTCAAAATAGCTAAGGCTTACAAAACACTGTCCTTTGAAGCTTCATGTGTAATTGCTGGTGTCAAACCAATTAACATAACTATTAACGAAGCAACAAAAATTCACAGAATCACACATGGAATGACACTAGACGGCGTGGATTTTGACACGCCACTCCAAAAAAGTACCTGGCCCCATCCAGCCGACAGAATAACCATAGAGGATGTAAATAAAAACAATATGTATAATCTAGACATATACACTGATGGAAGCAGGATACAAGGCACGGTTGGAGCAGCAGCAGTATTCTACAAACAAGGTGTATTATTACACAGAATTAAAGCCAAACTGCACGATAAGTGCTCCAACAATCAGGCTGAACAGATTGCAATTTTAAAAGCATTGGAAGCCCTACCCGAACTGGACATCATGCATTGGGAAAGAAATATCGCCCTTTATACGGACAGCCTAATAACATTAGATTTATTAAGAAACAATTCCAAACATAATTTTCTAATAGGACAAATACACAACAAACTCAGAAGCCTTAAACAACAACAATGGGTCATACATTTCTCATGGATCAAAGCGCACGCAGGATTCATCGGGAATGAGCTAGCTGACAAATATGCAAAAGAAGCTGCTCTTGAAAACAGCACAAACCTAGTATATACCAAACAACCCAAAACCTCAATCGTGAGTGCTGTCAAGGAAGAAGGACTTCAGCAATGGCAACAACAGTGGGACAACACAACCAAAGGCTCCCAATGCAAACGATTCCTTCCTTCTGTCATCCTCAGAATGAAACTAAACATCCCTATTAACCCAGCAACAACAGCAATTATAAGTGGACACGGCAAAACGAAGGCATATCTCTACAGGATTGGCGCAATAGATGATCCCACTTGTACCTGTCTGCAAGAGGAACAATCCGTACAACATCTACTCTACAGATGCCCACAACTACGAACTCAACGGGACGAGATGAAACTGGCGATTGAGCTGGAAAAAGCACAATGGCCAGTACCCGAGCAGCAACTACTATCAAGACACATAAAGCATTTTTCCAAATTTATTAGAAACATGGACTTTAGCACCCTATAAACAAATTGTATCACCAAAAAACTTTGTAAATATTGTATATATTGTAAATATTGTATTACCAAATAGGCAGATATCAGGTTAAGTCATAATAATTAACAAGGTAAACAAGAACCATAATGCCAATTAATTTATGTAAATAAAAACAGTATGTAGTATTACGCTATGTAATGGGGCATACGGAATAAAGCCAGTTAAAAAAAAAAAAAAATAATATATAATATTAATAATATATAATATTAATTATATATAATATTAATAATATATAATATTAATTATATATAGTATTAATAATATATAATATATAACGCGCAGGTGCGGTGCAGGCTGCGGTGCGCGGCGCGGTGCGTGGTGCTGTGCGCGGTGCGGTGCGAGGAGCTTTGCGCGGTAAGGTGCGCGGTAAGGTGCGCGGTGCGGTGCGAGGTGCGGTGCGGTGCGAGGTGCTTTGCGCGGTAAGGTGCGCGTTGCGGTGCGAGGTGCGGAGCGGGGGTAAGGTGCGCGGTGGGGGCGGTGCGAGTTCTGTGCGCGGTAAAGTGCGCGGTGCGGTGCGATGTTGCTGTGGAGCGGTACGGTGCGCGGTAGGTGCGC